>CM076902.1:40243844-40246344 GCA_039519145.1 Kokia cookei | reverse complement strand
CCCGTTGGTCCCGCACCACCATCGGCCTCAATTACCGATGGTGTCCGATGCTCCCGCACATCGAAGGCACCAAGGTGCCGATGCTTCCCGATGGTCCCGCACCACCATCGGCCTCAGTTGTCGATGGTGTCCGATGCTCCCGCACATCGAAGGCACCAAGGTGCCGATACTTCCCGATGGTCCTGCACCACCATCAGCCTTAGTTGCCAATACGATGGTGTCCGATGGATCCCGATGGTCCCGCACCACCATCGGCCTAAGTTGCCGATGGTGTCCGATGCTCTCGCACATCCGAGGCACCAAGGTGTCGGAGGCTCCCGCACATCCGACGCACCAAGCTGCCGACGGTGTCGGAGGCTCCCGCACATCCGAGGTACCAAGGTGTCCGAGGCTCCCGCACATCTGGGGCACCAAGGTGCCGATGGTGTCCGAGGCTCCCGCACATCCGAGGCACCAAGGTGCCGGTGGTGTCCGAGGCTCGCGCACATCCGGGGCACCAAGGTGCCGGTGGTGTCTGATGCTCTCGCACATGTCTGAAACAGGGGCAATTTTTCTTAGCACCGACAAACCGGGTCCTAAGCTGCCGATGGTGTTGGATGCTCCCGCACAACCAAGGGCCTAGGTCGCCTATGGTGTCCGAGGCTCCCACACAAGGTCCCGTTGCTACCCGATGGACCCATACTTAACCAATGGCATACGTTGCCGGTGTTGTATGAGGCTCCCGCACCACCGATGTCTCAAGGTGGCGGAGGATCTTGTTGCAAGAGGGGAGGGAACGGGACGATTCATTCATAGGCGAATGAACATGTAATGATATCCATAGCTTTGGGAAGGGGGAGGGACTCTTCGCATCATTTTTTATGTTCCGAGATGCCTTGCCGGAAGTTTACCGGAATAGTCGCCGGACGGTTGCCAGGGATGTTTCGCCGGAGCACCACCGAGAACCTAACCGGTGGTGGGGGGGCTCCGACGTTGGGGCATGGGATGGGCATGGGAAGTGCCCTTGACAACCCCTGGGTCTGGTCCCTCAGAATCACTCCCCCCCTAAAGAGCTAAAAAAACTTTATCGATGTGCTACCAGGAAACATTATTATGTCTGAAACAGGGACACTTTTTTTTGGCGCCAAGTTACTGATGGTCCCGCGTTTTTTTTGGGCCGATGGTGTCCCATGCTCCCGCACATGGAAGGTGCCGATGCTTCCCGACGGTCCCGCAACACCATCGGCCTAAGTTACCGATGGTGTCCGATGCTCCCGCATATCGAAGGCACCATGGTGCCGATACTTCCCGATGGTGTCCGATGCTCCTGCACATCGAAGGCACCATGGTGCCGATACTTCCCGATGGTGTCCGATGCTCCCGCACATCGAAGGCACCATGGTACCGATACTTCCCGATGGTGTCCGATGCTCCCGCACATCGAAGGCACCATGGTGCCGGTGGATCCCGATGGTCCCGCACCACCATCGGCCTTAGTTACCGATGGTGCCTGATGCTCCCATACACGCGAGGCACCAAGTGCCGATGCTTCTCGATGGTTCCGCACCACCATCGGCCTAAGTTGCCGATGGTGTCCGATGATCCCGCACATCGAAGGCACCATGGTGCCGATACTTCCCGATGGTGTCCGATGCTCCCGCACATCGAAGGCACCATGGTGCCGATACTTCCCGATAGTGTCCGATGCTCCCGCACATCGAAGGCACCATGGTGCCGATACTTCCCGATGGTGTCCGATGCTCCCGCACATCGAAGGCACCATGGTGCCGATACTTCCCGATGGTGTCCGATGCTCCCGCACATCGAAGGCACCATGGTGCCGATACTTCCCGATAGTGTCCGATGCTCCCGCACATCGAAGGCACCATGGTGCCGATACTTCCCGATGGTGTCCGATGCTCCCGCACATCGAAGGCACCATGGTGCCGATACTTCCCGATGGTCTCGCACCACCATCGGCCTTAGTTGCCGATGGTGTCCGATGCTCCCGCACATCGAAAACACCATGGTGTCGATGGATCCCGATGGTTCCGCACCACCATCGGCCTATGTTGCCGATGGTGTCCGATGCTCTCGCACATCCAAGGCAGCAAGGTCCCGAGGGCTCCCGATTGTCCCGCACCACCATCGGCAACCAATGATGTCTGTCCGATGTTCTCGCACATCCGAGACACCAAGGTGCCGATGCTTCCCATTGGTCCCGCTCCACCATCGGCCTCAGTTACCGATGGTGTCCGATTCTCCCGCACATCGAAGGCACCAAGGTGTCGATGCTTCCCGATGGTCCCGCACCACCATCGGCCTCAGTTACCGATGGTGTCCGATGCTCCCGCACATCGAAGGCACCAAGGTGCCGATACTTCCCGATGGTCCCGCACCACCATCAGCCTTAGTTACCGATGGTGTCCGATGCTCCCGCACATCGAAGGCACCATGGTGCCGATACTTCCCGATGGTCCCGCACCACCATCGGCCTAAGTTGCCGATGGTGTCCGATGCT
>CM076902.1:40223844-40226344 GCA_039519145.1 Kokia cookei | reverse complement strand
GGTGCCTGATGCTCCCATACACCCGAGGCACCAAGGTGCCGATGCTTCTCGATGGTTCCGCACCACCATCGGCCTAAGTTGCCGATGGTGTCCGATGCTCCCGCACATCGAAGGCACCATGGTGCCGATGGATCCCGATGGTCCTGCACCACCATCGGCCTTAGTTGCCGATGGTGCCCGATGCTCCCATACACCCGAGGCACCAAGGTGCCGATGCTTCTCGATGGTTCCGCACCACCATCGGCCTAAGTTCCTGATGGTGTCCGATGCTCTCGCACATCCAAGGCAGCAAGGTCCCGAGGGCTCCCGATTGTCCCGCACCACCATCGGCAACCAATGGTGTGTGTCCGATGTTCTCGCACATCCGAGACACCAAGGTGCCGATGCTTCCCGTTGGTCCCGCACCACCATCGGCCTCAGTTACCGATAGTGTCCGATGCTCCCGCACATCGAAGGCACCAAGGTGCCGATGCTTCCCGATGGTCCCGCACCACCATCGGCCTCAGTTGCCAATGGTGTCCGATGCTCCCGCACATCGAAGGCACCAAGGTGCCGATACTTCCCGATGGTCCCGCACCACCATCGTCCTAAGTTGCCGATGGTGTCCGATGCTCTCGCACATCCGAGGCACCAAGGTGTCGGAGGCTCCCGCACATTCGTGGTACCAAGGTGTCCGAGGCTCCCGCACATCTGGGGCACCAAGGTGCCGATGGTGTCCAAGGCTCCCGCACATCCGAGGCACCAAGGTGCCGGTGGTGTCCGAGGCTCACACACATCCGAGGCACCAAGGTGCCGGTGGTGTCTGAGGCTCGCGCACATCCGAGGCACCAAGGTGCCGGTGGTGTCCGATGCTCTCGCACATGTCTGAAACAGGGGTAATTTTTCTTAGCACCGACAAACCGGGTCCTAAGCTGCCGATGGTGTTGGATGCTCCCGCACAACCAAGGGCCTAGGTCGCCTATGGTGTCCGAGGCTCCCACACAAGGTCCCGTTGCTACCCGATGGACCCATACTTAACCAATGGCATACGTTACCGGTGTTGTATGAGGCTCCCGCACCACCGATGTCTCAAGGTGGCGGAGGATCTTGTTGCAAGAGGGGAGGGAATGGGACGATTCATTCATAGGCGAATGAACATGTAATGATATCCATAGCTTTGGGAAGGGGGAGGGACTCTTCGCATCATTTTTTATGTTCCAAGATGCCTTGCCCGAAGTTTGCCGGAATAGTCGTCGGACGGTTGCCGGGGATAGCTCCCCGGAGCACCACCGGGAACCTAACCGGTGGTGGGGGGCTCCGACGTTGGGGCATTGGATGGGCATGGGAAGTGCCCTTGACAACCCATGGGTCTGGTCCCTCAGAATCACTCCCCCCTTAAAGAGCTAAAAAAATTTTATCGGTGTGCTACTAGGAAACATTATTATGTCTGAAACAGGGACACTTTTTTTTTGGCGCCAAGTTGCTGATGGTCCTGCGTTTTTTTTGGACCGATGGTGTCCCATGCTCCCGCACATGGAAGGTGCCGATGCTTCCCGACGGTCCCACAACACCATCGGCCTAAGTTACCGATGGTGTCCGATGCTCCCGCACATCGAAGGCACCATGGTGCCGATACTTCCCGATGGTGTCCGATGCTCCCGCACATCGAAGGCACCATGGTGCCGGTGGATCCCGATGGTCCCGATTGTGCCAGATGCTCCCATACACCCGAGGCACCAAGTGCCGATGCTTCTCGATGGTTCCGCACCACCATCGGCCTAAGTTGCCGATGGTGTCCGATGCTCCCGCACATCGAAGGCACCATGGTGCCGATACTTCCCGATGGTCCCGCACCACCATCGGCCTTAGTTACCGATGGTGTCCGATGCTCCCGCACATCGAAGGCACCATGGTGCCGATGGATACCGATGGTCCCGCACCACCATCGGCCTTAGTTGCAGATGGTGCCCGATGGTCCCATACACCCGAGGCACCAAGGTGCCGATGCTTCTCGATGGTTCCGCACCACCATCGGCCTAAGTTGCCGATGGTGTCTGATGCTCTCGCACATCCAAGGCAGCAAGGTCCCGAGGGCTCCCGATTGCCCCGCACCACCATCGGCAACCAATGGTGTCCGTCCGATGCTCCCGCACATCGAAGGCACCAAGGTGCCGATGCTTCCCGATGGTCCCGCACCACCATCGGCCTCAGTTACCGTTGGTGTCCGATGCTCCCGCACATCGAAGGCACCAAGGTGCCGATACTTCCCGATGGTCCCGCACCACCATCGGCCTCAGTTACCGATGGTGTCCGATGCTCCAGCACATCGAAGGCACCAAGGTGCCGATACTTCTCGATGGTCCCGCACCACCATCGGCCTCAGTTACCGATGGTGTCCGATGCTCCCGCACATCGAAGGCACCAAGGTGCCGATGCTTCCCGATGGTCCCGCACCACCATCGGCCTCAGTTACCGATGGTGTCCGATGCTCTCACACATCGAAGGCACCAAGGTGCCGATG
>CM076902.1:40213844-40216344 GCA_039519145.1 Kokia cookei | reverse complement strand
AATGACAGCAAGGAGATGTAATGAAGCGGTGTGCGGCTTGACAGTTCGATGCAAACAGCACGGAGCCTGCCAATACACACAACCAAAACACCACTCATATGCCTGTTGCGAACTAGTGGTAGAACCCACGGACACCGGTCTACAACCCACCCAACCAACGAATTGATAAGTGAGCAGAAGAAACAATGAACGAGGGCACACCACAACCGCTTGGCAGGAGAACCCACTCGGACCTTGATCGAGCCAAGTCCGAGCCTACAATCTCAACTTACACCCCCCAACGAGCCGTTGCCATCGAAGAGACTTGGTGCTGGGGCCACGGGCAGCGTCGATTGTAGGCTCGTGCTTGGCAAGGCCAAGGCATCGAGTGGTTGCCGACTTGGGAAGCACAAGGCTCCCTTATGATGACGGGAATGAGTAAGCCAAGCTCGAGCCCATAGATATGCGTATGCCACCCCAGGGGATCTTTGCCCGAAATAGGGAACTTGGTCCTGGAGTCGTTGGCTACATTTCTATGGGCACGAGCTTGGCCGGCCGGAAAATCATCGCCCCCACCACCGCCGTCGGTGATCCACTTGCTACCACATCGATACCCACGTAGCCGTCCACACCCCATGGGGGTGAGGGACGCCCCCCACGTCGGTAGGTGGGGGGGCGCCGGGGGGCAGCGGATCACTACCCCTTAAAGAGCTAAAAAACCTTTTTCATTCTGCTACCAGGAAACATTAGCCTGTCTGGAACAGGGACACTTTATTTTTTAGCCCGATGCTCCCGCACATCCGAGGCACCAAGGTGCCGATGGTGTCCGATGCTCCCGCACATCCGAGGCACCAAGGTGCCGATGGTGTCCGATGCTCCCGCACATCCGAGGCACCAAGGTGCCGATGGTGTCCGAGACTCCCGCACATCCGAGGCACCAACGTACCGACGGTGTACGATGCTCCCGCACATCCGAGGCACCAAGGTGCCGACGGTGTCCGATGCTCCCGCACATCCGAGGCACCAAGGTGCCGATGCTTCTCGATGGTTCCGCACCACCATCGGCCTAAGTTGCCGATGGTGTACGATGCTCCCGCACATCGAAGGCACCATGGTGCCGATACTTCCCGATGGTGTCCGATGCTCCCGCACATCGAAGGCACCATGGTGCCGATGGATCCCGATGGTCCCGCACCACCATCGGCCTTAGTTGCCGATGGTGCCTGATGCTCCCATACACCCGAGGCACCAAGGTGTCGATGCTTCTCGATGGTTCCGCACCACCATCGGCCTAAATTGCCGATGGTGTCCGATGCTCCCGCACATCGAAGGCACCATGGTGCCGATACTTCCCGATGGTCCCGCACCACCATCGGCCTTAGTTACCGATGGTGTCCGATGCTCCCGCACATCGAAGGCACCATGGTACCGATGTATCCCGATGGTCCCGCACCCCCATCGGCCTTAGTTACCGATGGTGCCCGATGCTCCCATACACCCGAGGCACCAAGAGGCCGATGCTTCTCGATGGTTCCGCACCACCATCGGCCTAAGTTACCGATGGTGTCCGATGCTCTCGCACATCCAAGGTAGCAAGGTCCCGAGGGCTCCCGATTGTCCCGTACCACCATCGACAACCAATGGTGTCCGTCCGATGTTCTCGCACAACTGAGACACCAAGGTGCCGATACTTCCCGTTGGTCCCGCACCACCATCGGCCTCAATTACCGATGGTGTCCGATGCTCCCGCACATCGAAGGCACCAAGGTGCCGATGCTTCCCGATGGTCCCGCACCACCATCGGCCTCAGTTGTCGATGGTGTCCGATGCTCCCGCACATTGAAGGCACCAAGGTTCCGATACTTCCCGATGGTCCCGCACCACCATCGTCCTAAGTTGCCGATGGTGTCCGATGCTCTCGCACATCCGAGGCACCATGGTGTCGGAGGCTCCCGTACATCCGAGGTACCAAGGTGTCCGAGGCTCCCGCACATCCGGGGCACCAAGGTGCCGATGGTGTCCGAGGCTCCCGCACATCCGAGGCACAAAGGTACCGGTGGTGTCCGAGGCTCGCGCACATCCGAGGCACCAAGGTACCGGTGGTGTCCGATGCTCTTGCACATGTCTGAAACAGGGGCAATTTTTCTTAGCACCGACGAACCGGGTCCTAAGCTGCCGATGATGTTGGATGCTCCCGCACAACCAAGGGCCTAGGTCGCCTATGGTGTCCGAGGCTCCCACACAAGGTCCCGTTGCTACCCGATGGACCCATACTTAACCAATGGCATACGTTGCCAGTGTTGTATGAGGCTCCCGCACCACCGATGTCTCAAGGTGGCAGAGGATCTTGTTGCAAGAGGGGAGGGAACGGGACGATTCATTCATAGGCGAATGAACATGTAATGATATCCATAGCTTTGGGATGGGGGAGGGACTCTTCGCATCATTTTTTATGTTCCGAGATGCCTTGCCGGAAGTTTACCGGAATAGTCGCCGGACGGTTGTCGGGGACACTCGCCGG
>CM076902.1:40181344-40183844 GCA_039519145.1 Kokia cookei | reverse complement strand
AACGTACCGATAGTGTCTGATGCTCCCGCACATCCGAGGCACCAAGGTGCCGACGGTGTCCGAGACTCCCGCACATCTGAGGCACCAACGTACCGACGGTGTCCGATTCTCCCGCACATCCGAGGGACCAAGGTGCCGACGGTGTCCGAGACTCCTGCACATCCGAGGCACCAACGTACCGACGGTGTCCGATGCTCCCGCACATCCGAGGCACCAAGGTGCCGACCGTGTCCGAGACTTCCACACATCCGAGGCACCAACGTTCCGACGGTGTCCGATGCTTCCGCACATCCGAGGCACCAAGGTGCCGACGGTGTCCGAGGCTTCCGCACATCCGAGGCACCAAGGTGTCCGAGGCTCCCGCACATCCGACGTACCAAGCTGCTGACGGTGTCGGAGGCTCCCGCACATCCGAGGCACCAAGGTGTCCGAGGCTCCCGCACATCCGGGGCACCAAGGTGCCGATGGTGTCCGAGCCTCCCGCACATCCGAGGCACCAAGGTACCGCTGGTGTCCGAGGCTCGCGCACATCCGAGGTACCAAGGTACCGCTGGTGTCCGAGGCTCGCGCACATCCGAGGTACCAAGGTGCCGGTGGTGTCCGATGCTCTCGCACATGTCTGAAACAGGGGCAATTTTTCTTAGCACGACGAATCGGGTCCTAAGCTGCCGATGGTGTTGGATGCTCCCGCACAACCAAGGGCCTAGGTCGCCTATGGTGTCCGAGGCTCCCACAAATCAAGGGCGCCAAGGTCCCGTTGCTACCCGATGGACCCATACTTAACCAATGGCATACGTTGCCGGTGTTGTATGAGGCTCCCGCACCACCGATGTCTCAAGGTGGCGAAGGATCTTGTTGCAAGAGGGGAGGGAACGGGACGATTCATTCATAGGCGAATGAACATGTAATGATATCCATAGCTTTGGGAAGGGGGAGGGACTCTTCGCATCATTTTTTATGTTCCGAGATGCCTTGCCGGAAGTTTGCCGGAATAGTCACCGGACGGTTGTCGGGGACGGCTCGCCGGAGCACCACCGGGAACCTAACCGGTGGTGGGGGGGCTCCGACGTTGAGGCATGGGATGGGCATGGGAAGTGCCCTTGACAACCCCTGGGTCTGGTCCCTCAGAATCACTCCCCCCCTAAAGAGCTAAAAAAACTTTATCGATGTGCTACCAGGAAACATTATTATGTCTGAAACACGGACACTTTTTTTTTGGCGCCAAGTTGCTGATGGTCCCGCGCTTTTTCTGGGCCGATGGTGTCCCATGCTCCCGCACATGGAAGGTGTCGATGCTTCCTGACGGTCCCGCAACACCATCGGCCTAAGTTACCGATGGTGTCTGATGCTCCCGCACATCGAAGGCACCATGGTACCGATACTTCCCGATGGTGTCCGATGCTCCCGAACATCGAAGGCACCATGGTGCCGGTGGATCCCGATGGTCCCGCACCACCATCGGCCTTAGTTGCCGATGGTGCCTGATGCTCCCATACACCCGAGGCACCAAGGTGCCGATGCTTCTAGATGGTTCCGCACCACCATCGGCCTAAGTTGCCGATGGTGTCCGATGCTCCCGGACATCGAAGGCACCATGGTGCCGATACTTCCCGATGGTCCCGCACCACCATCGGCCTTAGTTGCCGATGGTGTCCGATGCTCCCGCACATCGAAGGCACCATGGTGCCGATGGATACCGATGGTCTCGCACCACCATCGGCCTTAGTTACCGATGGTGCCCGATGCTCCCATACACCCGAGGCTCCAAGGTGCCGATGCTTCTCGATGGTTCCGCACCACCATCGGCCTAAGTTACCAATGGTGTTCGATGCTCTCATACATCCAAGGCAACAAGGTCTCGAGGGCTCCCGATAGTCCCGCACCACCATCGGCAATCAATGGTGTCCGTCCGATGTTCTCGCACATCCGAGACACCAAGGTGCCGATGCTTCCCGTTGGTCCCGCTCCACCATCGGCCTCAGTTACCGATGGTGTCCGATGCTCCCGCACATCGAAGGCACCAAGGTGCCGATGCTTCCCGATGGTCCCGCACCACCATCGGCCTCAGTTACCGATGGTGTCCGATGCTCTTGCACATCGAAGGCACCAAGGTGCCGATACTTCCCGATGGTCCCGCACCACCATCGGCCTTAGTTACCGATGGTGTCCGATGCTCCCGCACATCGAAGGCACCATGGTACCGATACTTCTCGATGGTCCCGCACCACCATCGGCCTTAGCTGCCAATACGATGGTGTCCGATGGATCCCGATGGTCTCGCACCACCATCGGCCTAAGTTGTCGATGGTGTCCGGTGCTCTCGCACATCCGAGGCACCATGGTGCCGACGGATCCTGATGGTCCCGCATCACCATCGGCCTAAGCTGCCGATGGTGTTCGATGCTCTCGCACATCGAAGGCACCAAGGTGCCGACGGATCCCGATGGTCCCGCACCACCATCAGCCTAAGCTGCCGATGGTGTCCGATGCTCCCCCACAT
>CM076902.1:40171344-40173844 GCA_039519145.1 Kokia cookei | reverse complement strand
GGCTCCCCTATGATGACGGGAACGAGCAAGCCAAGCTCGAGCCCATAGATATGCGTATGCCACCCCAGGGGATCTTTGCCCGAAATAGGGAACTTGGTCCTGGAGTCGTTGGCTACATTTCTATGGGCACGAGCTTGGCCGGCCGGAAAATCATCGCCCCCACCACCACCGCCGTTGATCCAATTGCTACCACATCGATACCCACGTAGCCGTCCACACCCCATGGGGGTGAGGGACGCCCTCCACGTCGGTAGGTGGGGGGCGCCGGGGGGCAGCGGATCACTACCCCTTAAAGAGCTAAAAAAACTTTTTCATTCTGCTACCAGGAGACATTAGCCTGTCTGAAACAGAGACACTTTATTTTTAGCCCGATGCTCCCGCACATCCGAGGCACCAAGGTGCCGATGGTGTCCGATGCTCCCGCACATCCGAGGCACCAAGGTGCCGATGGTGTCCGAGACTCCCGCACATCCGAGGCACCAATGTACCGACGGTGTCCGATGCTCCCGCACATCCGAGGCACCAAGGTGCCGACGGTGTCCGATGCTCCCGCACATCCGAGGCACCAAGGTGCCAACGGTGTCCGAGACTCCCGCACATCCGAGGCACCAATGTAACGACGGTGTCTGATGCTCCCGCACATCCGAGGCACCAACGTACCGACGGTGTCCGATGCTCTCGCACATCCGAGGCACCAAGGTGCCGACGGTGTCCGAGACTCCTGCACATCCGAGGCACCAACGTACCGACGGTGTCCGATGCTCCCGCACATCCGAGGCTTCCGCACATCCGAGGCACCAAGGTGTCCGAGGCTCCCGCACATCCGGGGCACCAAGGTGCCGATGGTGTCCGAGCCTCCCGCACATCCGAGGCACCAAGGTGCCGGCGGTGTCCGAGGCTCGCGCACATCCGAGGCACCAAGGTACCGGTGGTGTCCGATGCTCTCGCACATGTCTGAAACAGGGGCAATTTTTCTTAGCATGACGAACCGGGTCCTAAGCTGCAGATGGTGTTGGATCCTCCCGCACAACCAAGGGCCTAGGTCGCCTATGGTGTCCGAGGCTCCCACACATCAAGGGCGCCAAGGTCCCGTTGCTACCCGATGGACCCATACTTAACCAATGGCATACGTTACCGGTGTTGTACGAGGCTCCCGCACCACCGATGTCTCAAGGTGGCGAAGGATCTTGTTGTAAGAGGGGAGGGAACGGGACGATTCATTCATAGGCGAATGAACATGTAATGATATCCATAGCTTTGGGAAGGGGGAGGGACTCTTCGCATCATTTTTTATGTTCCGAGATGCCTTGCCGGAAGTTTGCTGGAATAGTCGCCGGACGGTTGCCGGGGATGGCTCGTCGGAGCACCACCAGGAACCTAACCGGTGGTGGGGGGGCTCCGACATTGGGGCATGGGATGGGCAAGGGAAGTGCCCTTGACAACCCCTGGGTCTGGTCCCTCAGAATCACTCCGCCCCTAAAGAGCTAAAAAAACTTTATCGATATGCTACCAGGAAACATTATTATGTCTGAAATAGGGACACTTTTTTTTTGGCGCCAAGTTGCTGATGGTCCCGCGCTTTTTTTGGGCCGATGGTGTCCCATGCTCCCGCACATGGAAGGTACCGATGCTTCCCGACGGTCCCGCAACACCATCGGCCTAAGTTACCGATGGTGTCCGATGCTCCCGCACATCGAAGCCACCATGGTGCCGATACTTCCCGATGGTGTCCGATGCTCACGCACATCAAAGGCACCATGGTGCCGATACTTCCCGATGGTGTCCGATGCTCCCGCACATCAAAGGCACCATGGTGTCGGTGGATCCCGATGGTCCCGCACCACCATCGGCCTTAGTTACCGATGGTGCCTGATGCTCCCATACACCCGAGGCACCAAGATGCCGATGCTTCTTGATGGTTCCGCACCACCATCGGCCTAAGTTGCCGATGGTGTCCGATGCTCCCGCACATCGAAGGCACCATGGTGCCGATACTTCCCGATGGTCCCGCACCACCATCGGCCTTAGTTGCCGATGGTGTCCGATGCTCCCGCACATCGAAGGCACCATGGTTCCGATGGATCCCGATGGTCCCGCACCACCATCGGCCTTAGTTACCGATGGTGCCCGATGCTCCCATACACCCGAGGCACCAAGGTGCCGATGCTTCTCGATGGTTCCGCACCACCATCGGCCTAAGTTACCGATGGTGTCCGATGCTCTCGCACATCCAAGGCAGCAAGGTCCCGAGGGCTCCCGATTATCCCGCACCACCATCGACAACCAATGGTGTCCGTCCGATGTTCTCGCACATCCGAGACACCAAGGTGTCGATGCTTCCCGTTGGTCCCGCTCCACCATCGACCTCAGTTACCGATGGTGTCCGATGCTCCCGCACATCGAAAGCACCAAGGTGCCGATGCTTCCCGATGGTCCCGCACCACCATCGGTCTCAGTTACTGATGGTGTCCGATGCTCCCGCAAATCGAAGGCACCAAGG
>CM076902.1:40146344-40148844 GCA_039519145.1 Kokia cookei | reverse complement strand
CGGCCCTCACGTCGGTAGGTGCGGGGGCGCCGGGGGGCAGCGAATCACTACCCCTTAAAGAGCTAAAAAAACCTTTTCATTCTGCTACCAGGACACATTAGCCTGTCTAAAACAGGGGCACTTTATTTTTTAGCCCGATGCTCCCGCACATCCGAGGCACCAACGTACCGACGGTGTCCGATGCTCCCGCACATCCGAGGCACCAAGGTGCCGACGGTATCCGATGCTCTCACACATCCGAGGCACCAAGGTACCGATGGTGTCCGATGCTCCCGCACATCCGAGGCACCAAGGTGCCGACGGTATCCGATGCTCTCGCACATCCGAGGCACCAAGGTACCGATGGTGTCCGATGCTCCCGCACATCCGAGGCACCAAGGTGCCGACGGTATCCGATGCTCTCGCACATCCGAGGCACCAAGGTACCGATGGTGTCCGATACTCCCGCACATCCGAGGCACCAAGGTGCCGATGGTGTCCGAGACTCCCGCACTTCCGAGGCACCAACGTACCGACAGTGTCCAATGCTCCCGCACATTCGAGGCATCGAGGTGCCGACGGTGTCCGATGCTCCCGCACATCCGAGGCACCAAGGTGCCGACGGTGTCCGAGGCTCCCGCACATCCGAGGCACCAAGGTGCCGATGGTGTCCGATGCTCCTGCACCTCCGAGGCACCAAGGTGTCGGAGGCTCCCGCACATCCTACGCACCAAGCTGCCGACGGTGTCGGAGGCTCCCGCACATCCGAGGCACCAAGCTGCTGACGGTGTCGGAGGCTACCGCACATCCAAGGCACCAAGGTGTCCGAGGCTCCCGCACATCCGAGGCACCAAGGTGCCGATGGTGTCCGATGCTCCCGCACCTCCGAGGCACCAAGGTGTCGGAGGCTCCTGCACATCCGACGCACCAAGCTGTCGACGGTGTCGGAGGCTCCCGCACATCTGAGGCACCAAGCTAACGACGGTGTCGGAGGCTCCCGCACATCCGAGGCACCAAGGTGTCCGAGGCTCCCGCACATATGGGGCACCAAGGTGCCGATGGTGTCCGAGGCTCTCGCACATCTGAGGCACCAAGGTGCCGGTGGTGTCCGAGGCTCGCGTACATCCGAGGCACCAAGGTGCCGATGGTGTCCGATGCTCTCGCACATGTCTGAAATAGAGGCAATTTTTCTTAGCACCTACGAACCGGGTCCTAAGCTGCCGATGGTGTTGGATGCTCCTGCACAACCAAGGGCCTAGGTCGCCTATAGTGTCCGAGGCTCCCACATATCAAGGGCGCCAAGGTCCCGTTGCTACCCGATGGACCCATACTTAACCAATGGCATATATTACCGGTGTTGTATGAGGCTCCCGCACCACTGATGTCTCAAGGTGACGGAGGATTTTGTTGCAAGAGGGGAGGGACCGGGACGATTCATTCATATGTGAATGAACATGTAATGATATCCGAGATGCCTTACCGGAAGTTTACCGTAATAGTCGCCAGACGGTTGCCGGGGACGGCTTACCGAAGCACCATCGGGAACCTAACCGACGGTGGGGGGTTCCGACGTTGGGTCATGGGATAGGCATGGAAAGTGCCCTTGACAACCCTTGGGTCTGGTCCCTCACAATAACTCCCCCCTAAAGAGCTAAAAAAACTTTGTCGATGTGCTACCAGGAAACATTATTATGTCTGAAACAGGGACATTTTTTTTGGCGCCAAGTTGCTGATGGTCCCGCGCTTTTTTTGGGCCGATGGTGTCCCATGCTCCCGCACATGCAAGGTGCCGATGCTTCCCGACGGTCCCGCACCACCATCGGCCTAAGTTACCGATGGTGTCCGATGCTCTCGCACATCGAAGACACCATGGTACCGATACTTCCCGATGGTCCCGCACCACCATCGGCCTTAGTTGTCGATGGTGTCCGATGCTCCGCACATCGAAGGAACCATGGTGCCGATGGATCCCGATGGTCCCGCACCACCATCGGCCTTAGTTACCATGGTACCCGATGCTCCCATACACCCGAGACACCAAGGTGCCGATGCTTGTCGATGGTTCCACACCACCATCGGCCTAAGTTGCCGATAGTGTCCGATGCTCTCGCACATCCAAGGCAGCAAGGTCCCGACGGCTCCCGATTGTCCCGCACCACCATCGACAACCAATGGTGTCCGTCCGATGTTCTCGCACATCGAAGGCACCAAGGTGCCGATGCTTCCCGATGGTCCCGCACCACCATCGGCCTCAGTTACCGATGGTGTCCGATGCTCCCGCACATCGAAGGCACCAAGGTGCCGATGCTTCCCGATAGTCCCGCACCACCATCGACCTCAGTTAACGATGGTGTCAGATGCTCCCGCACATCGAAGGCACCAAGGTGCCGATACTTCCCGATGGTCCCGCACCACCATCGGCCTTAGTTACCGATGGTGTCCGATGCTCCCGCACATTAAAGGCACCATGGTGCCGATACTTCCCGATGGTCCCGCACCACCATCGGCCTTAGCTGCCAAT
>CM076902.1:40136344-40138844 GCA_039519145.1 Kokia cookei | reverse complement strand
CGAACTAGTGGTAGAACCCACGGACACCGGTCTACAACCCACCCAACCAACGAATTGATAAGTGAGCGGAAGAAATAATGAACGAGGGTACACCACAACTGCTTGGCATGAGAACCCACTCGGACCTTGATCAAGCCAAGACCGAGCCTACAATCTCAACTTACACCCCCCAACGAGTCGTTGCCATCGAAGGGACTTGGTGTTGGGGTCACGGGCAGCGTCGATTGTAGGCTCGTGCTTGGCAAGGCCAAGGCATCGAGTGGTTGCCGACTTGTGAAGCAAAAGGCTCCCCTATGATGACGGGAACGAGCAAGCCAAGCTCGAGCCCATAGATATGCGTATGCCACCCCAGGGGATCTTTGCCCGAAATAGGGAACTTGGTCCTGGAGTCGTTGGCTACATTTCTATGGGCACGAGCTTGGCCGACCGAAAAATCATCACCCCCACCACCGCCGCTGGTGATCCACTTGCTACCACATCGATACCCACATAGCCATCCACACCCGATGGGGGTGAGGGACGCCCCCCACGTCGGTAGGTGGGGGGCACCGGGGGGCAGCGGATCACTACCCCTTAAAGAGCTAAAAAAACGTTTTCATTCTGCTACCAGGAGACATTAGCCTGTTTGAAACAGGGACACTATATTTTTTAGCCCAATGCTCCCACACATCCGAGTCACCAACGTACCGACGTTGTCCGATGCTCCCGCACATCTGAGGCACCAAGGTGCCGACGGTGTCCGATACTCCCGCACATCCGAGGCACCAAGGTGCCGATGGTGTCCGATGCTCTCGCATATCCGAGGCACCAAGGTGCCGATGGTGTCCGATGCTCTCGCATATCCGAGGCACCAAGGTGCCGATGGTGTCCGATGCTCCCGCACATCCGAGGCACCAAGGTGCTGATGGTGTCCGAGTCTCCCGCACATCCGAGGCACCAACGTACCGACGGTGTCCGATGCTCCCGCACATCCGAGGCATCGAGGTACCGATGGTGTCAGAGGCTCCCGCACATCCGAGGCACCGAGGTGTCGACAGTGTCCAAGGCTCCCGCACATCCGAGGCACCAAGCTACCGACAGTGTCGGAGGCTCCCGCACATCCGAGGCACCAAGGTGTCCGAGGCTCCCGCACATCTGGGGCACCAAGGTGCCGATGGTGTCCGAGGCTCCCGCACATCCGAGGTACCAAGGTGCAGGTGGTGTCCAAGGCTCGCTCACATCCGAGGCACCAAGGTGCCGATGGTGTCCGATGCTCTCGCACATGTCTGAAACAGGGTCAATTTTTCTTAGCACCGACGAATCGGGTCCTAAGCTGCCAATGGTGTTGGATGCTCCCGCACAACCAAGGGCCTAGGTCGCCTATGGTGTCCGAGGCTCCCACACATCAAGGGCGCCAAGGTCCCGTTGCTACTCGATGGACCCATACTTAACCAATGGCATACGTTACCGGTGTTGTATGAGGCTTCCGCACCACTGATGTCTTAAGGTGGCGGAGGATCTTGTTGCAAGAGGGGAGGGACCGGGACGATTCATTCATAGGCGAATGAACATGTAATGATATCCATAGCTTTGGGAAGGGGAAGGGACTCTTCGCATCATTTTTTATCTTTCGAGATGCCTTGCTGAAAGTTTACCGGAATAGTCACCAGACGGTTGCCAGGGACGGCTCGCCGGAGCACGACCGGGAACCTAACCGACGGTGGGGGGCTCCGACGTTGGGGCATGGGAAGTGCCCTTGACAACCCTTGGGTCTGGTCCCTCACAATCACTCCCCCCCTAAAGAGCTAAAAAAACTTTATCGATGTGCTACTAGGAAACATTATTATGTCTGAAACAGGGACACTTTTTTTTTGGCGCCAAGTTGCTGATGGTCCCGCGCTTTTTTTGGGCCGATGGTGTCCCATGCTCCCGCACATGCAAGGTGCCGATGCTTCCCGATGGTCCCGCACTACCATCGGCCTAAGTTACCGATGGTGTCCGATGCTCCCGCACATCGAAGGCACCATGGTGCCGATACTTCTCGATGGTCTCGCACCACCATCGGCGTTAGTTACCGATGGTGTCCGATGCTCCCGCACATCGAAGGCACCATGGTGCCGATGGATCCCGATGGTCCCGGACCACCATCGGCCTTAGTTGCCGATGGTGCCCGATGCTCCCATACACCCGAGGCACCAAGGTACCGATGCTTCTTGATGGTTCCGCACCACCATCGGCCTAAGTTGCCGATGGTGTCCGATGCTCTCGCACATCTAAGGCAGCAAGGTCCCGAGGGCTCCCGATTGTCCCGCAACACCATCGACAACCAATGGTGTCCGTCCGATGTTCTTGCACATCCGAGGCACCAAGGTTCCGATGCTTCCCGATGGTCCCGCACCACCATCGGCCTCAGTTACCGATGGTGTCCGATGCTCCCGCACATCGAAGGCACCAAGGTGCCGATGCTTCCCGATGGTCCCGCACCACCATCGGCCTCAGTTAACGATGGTGTCAGATGCTC
>CM076902.1:40123844-40126344 GCA_039519145.1 Kokia cookei | reverse complement strand
GACGGAATTTACCGCCCGATTAGGGCTGCATTCCCAAACAACCCGACTCGTAGACAGCGTCTCATGGTGCGACAGGGTCCGGGCACGAAGGGGCTCTCACCCTCTCCGGTGCCCCTTTCTAGGGGACTTGGGCCCGGTCCGCCGCTTAGGACGTTTCTCCAAACTACAATTCGGGTGCCGATGGCACCCGATTCTCAAGCTGGGCTTTTCCCGGTTCGCTCATCGTTACTAAGGGAATCCTGGTAAGTTTCTTTTCCTCCGCTTATTGATATGCTTAAACTCAACGGGTAATCCTGCCTGACCTGGGGTCGCGATGCGAGCTCCGTCATTGCGATGCCGAAAGGGTTCGAGGGCCTTGATCGACCATCGTGCACAACTTTGAACGAGGCTGTGCTAATAAAGCATCACCACCGATCATCGCGACGATGATGTCGTCAAGGACTGAAATTAAGGCCAACCGCTAGCTATGAGCACGCGGGAGGCCAATTTTCGCCCACAATTCATTCGACGCCCGAGAGCTAAGGGTTGGATGGGGGCGACGATGCGTGACACTCAGGCAGACGTGCCCTCGACCTAATGGCTTGGGGCGCAACTTGCGTTCAAAGACTCGATGGTTCACTGGATTCTGCAATTCACACCAAGGATCGCATTTTGCTACGTTCTTCATCGATGCGAGAGCCGAGATATCCGTTGTCGAGAGTCGTTTTGTATATTTTCTAACAAAAGAACAACGTAGTAAAGTAATGACACCGCGAACAGTGCGATGACAGAAGACGTGCCCCTTTTTTTAGTTTCGTTTCCTTGGCGCGATTTGCGTCGAGGGTTTGTTCGTTTTGCCCGGAAAGGTTGAACCTGACATCTCACCCCACCCGATAGGTAAAGGGACGGTAAGACCAACAGCTCCGAGACGAAAGGCACCATGGTGCAGATACTTCCCGATGGTCCCGCACCACCATCGGCCTCAGTTACCGATGGTATCCGATACTTCCTGATGGTCCCGCACCACCATCGACCTCAGTTACCGATGGTGTCTGATGCTCCCGCACATCGAACGTACCAAGGTGTCGAAACTTCCCGACGGTCCCGCACCACCATCGGCCTTATTGGCGATGGTGTTCGATGCTCCTGCACATCGAAGGCACCATGGTACCGATACTTCCCGATGGTCCCGCTCCACCATCGGCCTTAGCTGCCAATACGATGGTGTCCGATGCTTCCCGATGGTCCCGCACCACCATCGGCCTAAGTTGTTGATGGTCTCCGATGCTCTCGCACATCTAAGGCACTAAGGTGCCGATGGATCACGATTGTCTCGCACCACCATTAGCCTAAGCTGCCGAAGGTGTCCGATGCTCCCGCACATCGAAAGCTCCATGGTGCGATACTTCCTCATGGTCCCGCACTACCATCGGCCTTAGCTGCCATTACGATGGTGTCCGATGCTTCCCGATTGTCCCACACCACCATCAGCCTAAGTTACCGATGGTATACGATGCTCTCGCACATCCAAGGTACCAAGGTGCTGATGGATCCCAATTTTCCCGCACCACCATAAACCTAAGCTGCCGATGGTGTCCGATGCTCCCGCACATCGAAGGCACCATGGTACCGATACTTTTCGATGGTCCCATACCACCATCGGCCTTAGCTACCAATACGATGGTGTCTGATGCTTCCCGATGGTCCCGCACCACCATTAGCCTAAGTTGCCGATGGTGTCCGATGCTCTCGCACATCCAAGGCACCAATGTGCCGATGGATCCCGATTATCCCGTACCACCATCAGCCTAAGCTGCTGATTGTGTCTGATGCTCTCGCACATCGAAGGCACCATGGTGCCGATACTTCTCGATGGTCCCGCACCACCAACGGCCATAGCTACCAATACGATGGTGTCCGATGCTTCCTGATGGTCCCGCACCACCATCAGCCTAAGTTACCGATGGTGTCCGATGCTCTCGCACATTCAAGGTACCAAGGTACTGATGGATCCTGATTGTCCCGTACCATCATTGACCTAAGCTACTGATGGTGTTCGATGCTCCCGCACATCGAAGGCACCATGGTTCCGATAGTTCATGATGGTCTCGCACCACCATCAGCCTCAGTTACTGATGGTGTCCGATGCTCCTGCACATCGAAGGCACCAAGGTACCGATGCTTCCCAATGGTTCTGCACCACCATCGGCCTCAATTATCGATGGTGTCCGATGCTCCCACACATCGAAGGCACCATGGTACCGATACTTCCCGATGGTCCCGCACCACCATTAGCCTTAGTTATCGATGGTGTCCAATGCTCCCGCACATCGAAGGCACCATGTTGCCGATACTTCTCGATGGTCCGGCACCACCATTAGCCGTAGTTACCGATGGTATCTGATCCTCTTGCACATCAAAGGTACCATGGTGTCGATACTTCCCGATGGTCCCGCACAACCATTGGCCTAAGTTACCGATGGTGTCCGATGCTCTCGCAAATCCAAGGCACCGATAGATC
>CM076902.1:40118844-40121344 GCA_039519145.1 Kokia cookei | reverse complement strand
TCCGGGGCACCAAGGTGCCGATGGTGTCCGAGGCTCCCGCACATCCGAGGTACCAAGGTACCGGTGGTGTCTAAGTCTCCCGTACATCCGAGGCACCAAGGTACCAGTGGTGTCCGAGGCTCGCGCACATCCGAGGCACCAAGGTGCCGGTGGTGTTCGATGCTCCCACACATCAAGGGCGCCAAGGTGACGTTGCTACCCGATAGACCCATACTTAACCAATGGCATAAGTTATCGGTGTTGTATGAGGCTCCCGCACCGCCGATGTCTCAAGGTGGCGGAGGATCTTGTTGCAAGAGGGGAGGGACCATGACGATTCATTCATAGGCGAATGAACATGTAATGATATCCACAGCTTTGGGAAGGGGGAGGGACTCTTCACATAATTTTTTATGTTCCGAGATGCCTTGCTGAAAGTTTGCCGAAATAGTTACCGGACGGTTATCGGGATGGCTCACCGGAGCACCACCGGGAACCTAACCGGTGGTGGGGGGCTCCGACGTTAGGGCATGGGATGGGCATGGGAAGTGCCCTTGACAACCCCTGGGTCTAGTCCCTTACAATCACTCCCCCCCTAAAGAGCTAAAAAAACTTTATCGATGTGCTACCAGGAAACATTACTATGTCTGAAATAGGGACACTTTATTTTTGGCGCCAAGTTGCTGATGGTCCCGCGCTTTTTTTGGGCCGATGATGTCACATGCTCCCGCACACGCAAGGTACCGATGCTTCCCGATGGTCCCGCACCACCATCGGCCTAAGTTACCGATGGTGTCCGATGCTCTTGCACATCGAAGGCACCACGGTGTCGATACTTCCTGATGATCTCGCACCACCATCGACCTAAGTTGCCGATGGTGTCCGATGCTCCCGTACATCGAAGACACCACGGTGCCGATACTTCCCAATGGTACCCGATGCTCCCATATATCCAAGGCACCAAGGTGCCGATGCTTCTCAATGGTCCTGTACCACCATCGGCCTAAGTTACCGATGGTGTCCGATGGTCTCGCACATCCAAGGCAGCAAGGTACCAAGGGCTCCCGATTGTCCTGCACCACCATCGGTAACCGATAGTGTCCGATGTTCTCGCACATCTAAGGTACCAAGGTGTCGATGCTTCCCGATGGTCCCGCACCACCATCGGCCTCAGTTACTGATGGTGTCCGATGCTCTTGCACATCGAAGGCACCAAGGTGTCGATACTTCCCGATGGTCCCGCACCACCATCGACCTTAGTTACCAATGGTGTCCGAGGCTCCCGCACATCAAAGGCACCATGGTGCCGATACTTCTCGACGGTCCTGCACCACCATCGGCCTTATCTGCCAATACAATGGTATCCGATGCTTCCAGATGGTCCCGCACCACCATCGTCCTAAGCTGTTGATGATGTCCGATGCTTCCGTACATCGAAGGCACCATGGTACTGATACTTCCCAATGGTCCCGCACCACCATTGGCCTTAGCTGCCAATACGATGGTGTCTGATGCTTCCCGATGGTCCCGCACCACCATCGGCCTAAGTTACCGATGGTGTCCGACGCTCTTGCACATCCAAGGCACCAAGGTGCCGCTAGATCACGATTGTCCCGCACCACCATCGGCCTTAGCTGCCAATACGATGGTGTCCGATGCTTCCCGATGGTCCCGCACCATCATCGGCCTAAGTTATCGATGGTGTCTGATGCTCTCGCACATCCAAGGCACCAAGGTGTCGATGGATCTCGATTGTCCCGCACCACCATCGGCCTAAGTTGCCGATGGTGTCCGATGCTCCCGCACATTGAAGGTACCATGGTGTCGATACTTCCTGATAGTCTCGCACCACCATTGGCCTTACCTGCCAATACGATGGTGTCTGATGCTTCCCGATGGTCCCGTACCACCATCATCCTAAGTTGTCGATGGTGTCCGATGCTCTTGCACATCCAAGGCACCAAGGTGCCGATGGATCCCGATTGTCCTGCACCACCATAGGCCTAAGCTGCCGATGGTGTCCGATGCTCTTGCACATCGAAGGTACCATGGTGCTGATACTTCCCGATAGTCTCGCACCACCATCGACCTCAGTTGTCGATGGTGTCCGATGCTCCCGCACATCCAAGGCACCATGGTTCCAATACTTCCCGATGGTCTTGAACCACCATCGACCTCAGTTGTCGGTGGTGTCCGATGCTCTCGCACATCCGAGGTACCAAGGTGCCGATGATTCTCGATGGTCTCATACCACCATCGACCTAAGCTGTCGATGGTGTCCGATGATCCAGCACATCCAGTGCACGAACGTGCTGATTGTGTCCAATGGAGATCAAAAAACTTTTTAAAATTCAAAATATTTAATAAAATTTCAAATTTTATATTTATAAAGTACAAAATTTCTAAAATATTATTAAAAAAATTAAAGAAAGATAAAATTATTAAATTTATGGAAAGTAATAATTAAAAATTATTTTAATAATAATAATAATTTGAAATTTTTTCAAATTTAAAATCCTTC